>PYXC01002417.1:4487500-4505000 GCA_015244755.2 Tenualosa ilisha
TGACTGTTTTTTTCTGTTTTTTTTTTTCTTTCTTTATTCCTCATCTTTTCTGGATGCCCATTTCATAGAAAATTCATTGACGTAGGACTTTCAGTGCCCTTCTACAAACGTATACTCAGCAAGCCCCAGGGCCTAAAGGATCTGGAGTCCATCGCCCCAGAGCCCTGGAACTCTTTCACCTGGATCAGCTGAACCAGGGAGGCCAGTAGGAAAAGTCTAATGCCCCCATAATGCATCACACTGACCTGCCCTGACCCCTCTCTGAACACCCACCCACCCACCCTCCTCTCTCCCCAATTCTCTCTTTCTCTCTCTCTATCTCTCTTTTTTCTCTCCATCTTGCTCTTGCAGTCTATAAGCTCTTCTTATTGAAAACACAATAAGAGATTCAATCTCACCAAGGATATGTGGGCCAAAGTCAGAGCTTTACCATCACCCTCAGTGGCCCCGTAACCCCTAGCACTGGTCCACTTCACTGGGCCTTATCAGTGGCTCCTGGAATTACCCCCACAGTGGCAGAGATTATACTGCGACATGGGGATGGGTGTCGGAGTAACGAGCTGTCCACGACGTGCAAGGAATCAATGGCTGTGTCCAAGCTAAGGCCTATTTGTGTGGTGCGAACTGTTTCCCTTGGCTCACGGTCATTCCATTTTGACGTTCTCAAACTCCCTTTCTCTCTCTGTCTCTCTGACTTACACTGTGTTTGGATAACAGTAGGCAGGAGACTGTTCTAGACTATGGGGACGGTCAGCCCAGATTTATTTGCACAGTACACAAGTGTTGATCACTTTCCTGGGTCGAGCCTGTTTCATAATTTCACCATTTGAGTGACATCAGTTAAAACCGTATTTGGTCTCACTGTGATATATAAAACATTGTGTAAGATGGCTATTGCAGAGGTTAATGACCCAATTGTTCCTTGTGAGATTTTCTTAGTTCTAAATGGCTGACACACACACAAAAGTAAACAAATAGAAATAAAAAATCAGATGTGAGTCTGTCAGGCCTGGTCAGGGTCGCCTGTGGCTCTGCGCTGTCAAGCCACGAACAAACACATAATCAGGCCTTTCTTGTTGAGTAATGCCTGCCATGAAGTATTTCCTAACTTTAGTCAGATGACTTTATTCTGTAACGTCCATGCAAGCAAAGTGATAATTTAAGGCAGGTTTAAATTATTATTATTCTAAGAAGTGGGTTCCTAAAGCTTGAAAGATGGAATGGCTGAGAGTCCCTACATCCCCACGATCGAAGGCCCATTGTGTTGCCATGTGTTGCTGGGCAGTCCCCCTATAAAAGCCACTCTGATGAATTGGTTCTGGGATCTCGTAACTTCAGCACGTTGAATGTGATTTGCCAGCTTGTCTTAAGTGCTCTAAGATTGCAAGATTTGCTTGGTGAGAGAGAAAGATTGTCTTTGTTTGAGCTGAATGCATTTTTATAATACTTAGAAGGGGTTTGTTTGTTCTTTGCTGCAGTTCTTTGCTGCAGTGCACTGCTGTGTCACACCTGGGATCTGCCATTTACAAGCACACAACAGGCCACTGACCAGCTCCACTGGGCTGGATGCCTTGATCAAGGGCAGCATGATCACAGTGGTTCATGGAGGAAAAAAAATTGCTGATTCATCGCTGAGTACTCTTGGGTTTTTTCACAACTGCTGGGAGATTAAGGGCTGACCTTCTGACCACAAGCCTGTTCCTTCAACCTCAAGGTTTCACCACACACACACAAACACACAAAAAGACAGGGAGAGAGAGAGAGAGGGAGAGCGAGAGAGAGGTAACTAGTTTACAGAATCTTAGATCCTAAAAAAGAATTAGAGGTAGTCAATCATAACAATGAGGTGAACGCAGATGGACTCAATTAAATGTAGAAGAGCACAGCTTGTAACTGGAAGTTAGTTGGTTATAAAGGTACACCCAAGGGGTACATGAAGTGAAGTAACTCAAAAGGGCTTTGATGCTAATAACATACCACTAAGAGTTACCTTTCCATTGACCCCCAATTATTTTAATGGCCATTTGACATCAAATAAATTAACATCTGCTCTCTACCAAGTGCAAGCAAGTGCTCTCTACCTTCATATGACCAATGTTATTTTTCTGACACCTTGAATTGCTTCACTATATTGCTTGTCATGTTAACAAACCTTTGTAATGTAGTTTTGTAAAATGCTAACATAACTATGATGTCATCTACTTGCGATTTTCTTATCTGGATAAAAAATCTTGCAGGGAAATCTAGTGGAAAGCTCATGGGAAAGTCATGGGTGCCATAGAGAAATGCGTCAGAAAAAAAGCTGTTCACTGACCTTTTTTTCAAATTGCCAGTGTGTCGGAACAAAGCCTGGATACTTGGCCAATCAGGAGATGTAGATCAAAATGCCTTGGTGTGCTGTTGGACAGACCTACAACTATCAGACCAATGATTCCAATGACACTTGCAGAGACAAGACAGAGCAGGGTGCATAACACTTTGAAACAAAACATGTGCTAAGCTCACCTTCATCACGTATGAACTAGGAGCGTTTTTGATTGGACCCATATCTCAGGCAAACAAAATGAAGTGGAAATAGTCTTCATGGCCAGTCAAGCAAATTTAAATTAGCTCACAGATCAGTAAGTGTCAAACAGGCTACGTTGGAACATAGTAAAAGCCCAGGAGAAAATTGGTTCAAGTTGAATTCACTTCTGTCCTTACAAATCATTGGGGTACCTCTGTCTTTTTTCTGCCCTGCATTCAACTTGCTCCAAGCCAAACCCTAAACCAACTTTCTAGCCTAAGCAAGACCACCAGGATCTGCCATAGCCATCTAGCAGCACCACCAAGATCAGTTAGCTAACTTGCGTAGCACAGTGTAAAGAGGGAGGATTGTTTTTACACATGTGCACAAGTTGTCCGTGTTCATGCTTTGGTTTTTTTTTTTGTGATCAGCCCTTGAAAAGAGGTCAGTGTGGACAACTGGGCTGATGTGTCCATATCACATTACTCATGAAATCAATTATCCTGCCATATAAGTACTTCCTGCTGGCCAGAACGCATGATCGTTGATTTGATTTTGTGCTCTTGAAGACCAACCCAACGTGTACACTGGGTAGGCTATGTGAAACCCCCTGGCGGCAGTGTCCCCCTGGCAGCATTTCAACCTTAAAGAACCTTTCATTATATATCACTGATATAAACATAGAGGAGGTAGCTTAGAAATCTAGACGTACCCTAGGGATTAAAAATGGTTTTGCTATGCAGGTATGTCTAGAAATGAACCATATGGCCTCAGTAGTTGTTCTCCCAAGTTTGATCAGACCGATCACATCGCTCTAATCTTGTAGAGAGTCGCCTACACATAGCCTAGTGGTATCTTATCACACTACCCATAGCATGCAGAGGCAGTTTGAAAGACAACTGCTGATCCGCCCCTTGGATTAAGCCCGGTCTATCAGTCATTGCGAGACTATATAATTTGATGTTACAGTCTGGCTTGTCAGGCTATACAGGAGGTTCACATGTGCTGATGTTAATTGACTGGTAAACTGAATAGTGAGTTCACATCTTGCAGTTGTTCTGCATTGAAAATATCTATGCAGGTGTGAAAGAGAGTGTGTGTACATATATGCATACATTTGTGTGTGCAATGCATATATACAGTTATTGGATATAGTCACAGCAGCACGGCCGTGATTCCTGAATAACAGTGTGTGCGGATGTATGTCATCTAGCGGAGTCCAAGGGCTATCTTTGCCATGTGATCCGTCTTACTGTGCCTGTTTTATTGACCCAGTGTATGATGTTTCAGCAAAGAAAACCAGGGGAATAACAAGATACCTGTGAGGTTTGCCAATGCTAACATGCAGTCATTTTGTGACCTTTCCTGGAAAAGCACTCATTCTGCATCTGTGTGTCTGTGTATGTGAGTGTGTACGTGTGTGTGTGTGTGTGTGAGAGAGAGAGAGTTTATCAGGGTAAATTCAAATACTGTGTGAGACCAACATGCATGTGTTGTAGGTGTGTGTGTATGTGTGTGTGCATGTGTGTGCAATCTTGTAGATATATATTTATGAGAACAATATGTGTTTACGAACTTGTGTGTGTGCATGTATGTGTGAGAGAGAGAGAGACAGAGAAAGAGAAAGAGCGAGAGAGAGAGAAACAGAGAAGGGGATTTTTCAGCTGCCAGGGTAAACAGTAGAGGGTATTGTTCAGGCTCCCTTTCTTCTCCACAGCCTCTCCTTCCTCCCACCCAACTGCTAAGCCTGGCTGTCCCATTCATAAAGCTGCAGCCACAGGCACCAGCTCTGCCTGCTTTCACTACGCCCTTCTAGCATTGTTTACACACACTGCTTTTAAGCCACAGACCCCCCCCCTCCCTTTTTGTATTGCATTGTCAACAGATGCTCTCTCTCTGTCTCTCTCTTTCTCCATGAGTCTTCATTTCTTCCTTTAGAGGCACATGCAGATATTAAGAATTGAGTTCAGCAGGAGGTTGATTGGTGTTGGGCCTCTCATTGCACTTCACTCCTCAAGGCAATACATTGATCTCAGGTGGTGTGAGTGTGTGTGTGTGTGTATGTGAGTGTGTGTTAGATGTCTTTCCACACTGCTCTATACTGATGGCTTCTGAGTAGGTGAGGAAGTGGGAGGTGTTAATGTTGGGGGTGGAGCTTGTTTGTGTGACTGTATGGTGTTCCTGTTCATCAGAGGTGTAACATTTTCCTGCTGCCATGTTGTGTGTGCTCAACTCCAGCATAGACTCACAGACACCATAGACACTCTGTAAGTCTGACTGAGAGAGGAGGCACGTTGGTCGAGAGGAAGAAGGTCAGCTTCCCTACTGTGTCAAACAAACATTGCTCCAGAAACCAGCACTACTATAGCTACAGTGGGCCAAGGGTGCTGACCACAGCGAGAGAGAGATTGAGAAAGAGAGAGAGAGAGAGAGAGAGAGAGAGAGAGAGAGAAACCACTGTTTATTGTCTAGTGTTTATATGTGGCAGTGCAAGTGTGTGTGTTTGTGGATTTTGCGGATGTGTGTCTGTGTGCCTGAATGTGTGTGTGTGTGTGTCCGTGTGTGTGTGAAAGAGAAAAAGTGTGTGTTTGTGAGGCCGAATATAAACACTGAGGTGCGCTCAGTGCCAGTCGTAAAGGGATCTCAGCTGTGTCTTCATCCTGAGAGGACAGAACAATCGCTGAACCCCAGCCTGCAAGCATCCTGTGCTCATAACAGCACATAAATCAATCGCATTCACACACACACACTTGCACACAGCCCAAGCACTGATTATTACTGCAGGTCTGCCTGACTCTCTCTCGCTCTTTCTCTTTCTCACACTCAAACACTTACACACACACACACATACACACACACAGACACAGACACACATACACACACACACAGACACACATTTGGAATAGTACCCTAGAGTTAGATATATCTATCTGTTATAAATAAATGATAGCATTGCATTGGTGGAAGCTTCTTGTGTGTTATCACCCTCTCTCCTCTTTTTGCTTATAGGGTAAAACATGTAATTAATAAATATTCTGTCAAAACTTGCCAGTTATTTACATTAAGACAATACTTTTTTGATTTGCACATTTTCTGAAATGCTTTGCACATGCATGTAAATGAGTCATCATCCACTGAAATATGTGACAATTTGTATACATTTAAGGCCATGGGCTAGTGGGGCTTACAGTGCACCTCTACCAACCAAACAAACTTTATGTGAAGTTGACAATGCTGAATATGAAATTAAATGTTAACATTGACAATTTTTGGATATTCTACCTATTTCAGCCCCATAGGTGTACATTGAAAATCAATGCATTTCAATATAATGCAAAGACTATGGAGGACAGTGCATTGTCCATGGTGTGGAAGAAGGTGGAGGTCTCATATTAAATCACATCTGTGGTTGATGAATGAAGCTCAGTGAGACTTACAGCCCTTGAGTGGTACCAATTTGGCCTAATTTGAGAGTCTGGCTCAAGAACTATGTGCCATTATGACCATAAAATGAGATTACAATATATACAGTAGATGAGATTATGTGGAAACACACTAAGATTATTGATGAACCTTGATGTATACGAACAATTGTACAATTTAGTGTAATATATATTGAATGAACTCTGATATTTATAGAATGAACTCTGATCTACATGCAACACACTCAGATATTTATAAAATGAACACTGATATACATGCAACACACTCAGATATTTATAAAATGAACTCTGGTATTACTTGAGAAATTCCCCCATCTGCTCAGTCCCTGGTTTGTCTTTTACAAAGCTCTTTTCTTCATATCGCTATTCCCTGAAAGTATGGGATTACCGTAATTCCAGGAAGTCCTTAGTATTATAATTTAGAGTAGTTTTCTCACAAGTCCCTTATAATATTTCCTGTAATAATCGCATAGGATTACTTTGTCCCTTTGAAAGTGGCTCCTGATATTGTGTGCTGGCAGCAGGAATGAGGCAGGTATAAGCAGACATGGGAGCACACAGACATGAATATGACATGAGTTGATTTGAATGTGCCTTGTTTGTCAAAACTGGCTTTAGTTTTTTCAGATGTCCCTTGTTTTCATAATGTGCTGTGGCATCTTGTTTGCCTTGACAGATTCTGTGACGATGTCTCATATCTATGCTCTGTCCTCTCCATGTGTCCAACACATCTTTCCTAACTCACATGCACGGACACAAACACACACACACACACACACACAAAAACACACACATATACACTTACACACACACACTTACACAAAGATAAGCGTGGGCCACAAGCATATGGGTTGTAAACAGAGGGGCTCTATGGCAAAAATAACAGGCTTACGTAAGAACACCATAAACCCAGAACCCCACCCGCTGTTATGGAACTGAACAACAACAGCCCGGAACGGCCTTATGGGCACTGGGGTCAAAGGTCACAGCTCATATAGAGAGCTGAACCGGAGCTGGGGGGGACAGCTGTAAACCAAAATAAGAGAGGTGGATCATAAAAGCCAAAAGCATGGATAAAGAGTGAAATTTATTTCGTTTCCATTATTTATTTGTATTTCATTAATATCTAACTGTTTCTGTTGTAAATAATTGATATCATGTGGTCAAAAATCATTGTCAGAAGCTCAGTCTGTGTCTTTGAAGTCTGTTCTGTGTTATTTTCTGCAATCCTAATTGTATATCAAAGTGCCTTTGGTTTCCTCCACTGTCAGACACAGATGTTTCCAGATAGGCTCCACAGACAGTCAGTATGTTCACATGCACATCTAAATACAGCTATTGACAATAACTGAGCTGATTTAACTGGAGTATCAGAGCAGCGTCCTGCACGGGTCCACTTTTGGAGACCGGCACACGCCCACACCCGCACAGTACAGCACCACACCTGCCTGTAAACCCGTGATTAAAGTTAAGTTAAATCTGCAACCACCTGGGTTCGTTAACATCCCACCTGTTACCTGCCCGTGATAAATCACACAGAAAATTAACAGCATTTCAGTTGAAGCACTTTATTTTTTCCATGTACCTCTCAACATCAAAAGTGCTGCATGAGAGGCCTGCATTATAGTTCTTGGGTAACAAATCCAGCAGAAGAAAAAACATTGTCACTGGCAGCACTCGATGCAGGGACTGAGACTAGGCTACACTCTGTGCAGTCATTGGCAGGTTGGAGAAGATCTTTTCATGCTCTTTACATAGGCTGCATAGATATTTTCACCTATCTGTTAATTTTGGAGGCTACAAATCTGTTTTAATTCACCTGCTACCCACCGATATGTAATAAATGACCCACCGCATATCTGCCCGTAAAATTCCAGAACATTAGATTCCGCCCGTTTCAGCAATATTGTGTGGGTAACCGACCAGGTACAGGACTCTGTATTAGAGTAATCTGAGTATACATGCACAGGAAGAAAATCAAATTATTGACCAAAGTCTGTTTGACTCTGTGACAGTAAGTGTTTATATACTTCTGTTCGCGTTTCAGCCCAGTAATACAGGCAAAGAATTAATAATAAGCATTTATGGCCTAAACAAATATGCTAGTTGCTAAACCACAAATATCCAACATAACTTTGACATCTATGGGGATATTTGGTGGAAATATGAGGGTAGAGTTGGCCAACGCTGCAGCACTGTACATACTTTACTTTTGATTGTTTTACATGTGAGATACACACTGTACTGTACATGCTGCTCAAACTAAGCCGGCAGTGTTGTTGTTGCTGACCTCTGTGTCTCTGTCACTTCCAAAGGGAAGTGCTAAGGCCAGTTAATAGCCCAGTTAACTGGGGTTGTCATATACATGCAATTTGATTTTAACCGCATTATCTGGGTTTCTTAACCGGACTTTAAGTAGTCCGGTTTGATTCAGGTTTGGTTTGGTTTCGGTTTGGTTCGATTTCAGCAGTACTAAGGTGTATACATGCATTCTAAAAGTTCGATTTTAGTCAGACTGAGGCAAAAATTCTATTTGCCCTTAATGCATGTAAATGTACTAGCTGGTCACAGGTGAAAGAAGCACATTATAAATATAAACAACATGATCTCATGACTATGACCATGTACTTAAAAATCCTTTATTTTAATGGATAAACCACATCTATGACATATATTTTTCTGAATGATCTGTCTAAGTAGACAGCTAAATGCGGTAGTTCTCACCGTTAAGGCCTCCTTGTGAAATGCACCTTTCTGCCACCAAACACAGATGGCGCCTGTCCAGTACCACCAGGTCAGACTGCTAGAAATCCCCCATGGGGATTCCTGTTGGAAAAAAAAGAGCCCGGGTTTATCTTTGAGGTAGTCACAGGCTAGAGTGAATGTACACATCCACACACACGCATCCACATACAAACATATACACAGCACATACACAACGTTCCCCTCACAGACACACACACACACAAACGTGCACATTCCAAAATATATGGTACATACACACAAACATATACATACACAATACGCAACACATTCAGAAGCACACAAACACACGCAGAGTATTTACAGACACACAAGGGAAAAGGCAGTGGCCCCACTGCACTCTCTCTCTCACCCCCCCCCCCCACACACACACACACACACACCCTCCAGATTAATAAATCACTGGCAGAATGGGCCTTTTTAAAGTGAGGCCAGTTCTCCCCAGGATGGGTAGTTAATGCTAATGGTGTTTGGCTTTTTCCCCCTGCTGCCTTAAAGAGTCTCCTCCTCTGTGGCAGCTCATAGTTCACCCAGAGGAAGAAAAACATTTCTGCTCAGCTCAGCTAACTGCCAGAGCGTCTCTCTCTCTCTCCCACTCTCTCTCTCTCACACACACACACACACTCACGCACACACATGCTCAAAGGTACAGTTCGTGGGACAGAGGTGAGTGTAGAGGTAAAACAGAGAAAGGGTGAAAGGGAAAAGGAAGAGGATAACTTTTTTCTTTCTCTCTCTCTCTCTCTCTCTCTCACACACACACACACACACAATCACACACTCGAACACAGTGTGTGTAAGCGTACCCACATGTGTAGGGTGTGCATGTGTGTGTAAGTGTCAATCTGGGTGTCGATTTCTGTCAAAGCAAACACTTAGTGTTATGCTAAGTGAGAGAAACTCGGTGATGCTTATCCCTGTTGTGTCATGTACAGGTACAATGATTGCAGGACCTTTGTATTATCTTTATTCATTCATCAGTTTTTCTTTATTTTATCAAATAATTTTTTTTATCTTCACCTTATACAAAGGCTTCTCTGGGGGGCAGAGAAACAGGCAAGGTCAGGCAAGACGTCATCCTCACAGGTTGGGGCTAACCGATCCACTCGTGGTCGGCAGGGAGCTGGGAGCGGAGCGTCGGCTCGGTGGGATACGTGGTGGAATATCAAGCTAGTCACCTCAGCTGATGGCGGCATGCAGTGCTGTTATGGTTACTGAGGCTGAGAACGAGAGAGGGCGAAGGAAAACATTCCCTGCGCTCCACGGAGGAGATGGAGCCTGTGAATCTGGGCAATCATGGCTGCCACTCTCTCGCTCCAAGAAGAGGAATGTCTGTGAATGCTGGAATGGGGTTTGTGGAATTGTGGAGAGTCTGAGAGACTGCAGATTGTCAGAACAATGTTTCGTGGCTCAAACTGGTTTGGAAAAAAAGACTGATTGAAAATATTTGGAGGCCATACACTCTCTCTCTCTCTCACTTTTACACACACCAAGTCACTCAATTAGCGCTGCCACATTTAGCGCTGCCAAATGTATCAAAAGACATCCTTCAGGCATCCTTAACCCCTCCCGCTGCATTCACTCATGAAATCATACAAGGTTTGGATTTGATAGTGTTGACGAGTGTGTGTGTGTGTGTGTGTGTGTGTGTGTATAGTGAATGGGTGTGTAGATATTTGTGTGTGTGTGTGTGTTTGTGTGTATAGATGTGTGTGTGTCTGTGTACATATAGCATGTGTATGTGTTTGCCTGAGAGCAATGAGACAACAGGCAACAGTGAAAGTTTTAGTATTTATAAACCGCATGATAAATGATGTCTCTATTTAGTGCAGGAAAAATAAACACACTCTTTGGGTTTCACTTTTAGTGCTTTCCTCTGTGCGCAGACAGCAAGAGCCATTTTTCACGCTCCGTGCCCAAACTCCAGCCGCATTCATTTCTCATGTCTGGGAGGAAAATACAGAATATATCCCATTTTATTTTTAACGTGAGTCTGCAAATTTATGTGAACTCATCAGTGAACAGCTCACACTGCAGACTGCCAGTCTTGTCTTTTTCTTACTCCTAAATAATATTTGTGCATTACTTTCTGAACCCATTCTCAGTAAGAATGTCATTCCTCTACGATATCCATCTAAAAGCTCGAAAATGTTGCAGTGTTCGGACTATTCCATGAATGATCTCACTCCATGACTTAAACATTATGTCTGGCTGCTACTACACTGTCCAGCCAGAACTTTAGACAACCACCCATAGTTTGACTATCATATAATGTTGTGGGACAATATTTTGGAATTCCTATCTATCACTCATGGTAACTACTGACTATATTTTTCCTGCATGATCCCTGGCAGCTGGGAAGCCCCCTTGGATCTGCCACAAGGGAGTTTATCCTTGCCATTGCTGCTCTGCTGTTCTTGCCCCTGGTGCTCCTTATTAACGTCTGTAAAGTGCCACGAGACAATCCTATTATAAATGGTGCTGTATAAATATAATTGAAATTAATTGAACTGAACTATTTCAAGATACAATGGTGATGATGTCTCCTCTGAAACACCCATGGTCACCTGACCTCATCAGACTCCTCATACATCTTGATACATGTGCTAATTTAATTTAGCTGCATGTCTTTTTATCAGTGCTCATTGCATGTACACCCCCCCCCCCCACACACACACACACACACTCACACAAACATAGACAAACACACACACACACACACAAACATAGACTCACACACACACACACACGCACGCGCACACACAAACATAGACACACACACACCTATATATATATGCTTTTCCAAGGTAAAGTGCATGTGGTTTAGGAGGGGGTATAGAGGCAGTGAAGCACATGAGTTGCACATTGCTCACACTGACGTGCTATGAAATATGACACTAAGCTCCCATATGTACACTCACACACACACACAGGCTCACATACATTATGGAACTGACACACACACCCAAGTACACACACACACTTATACACATACACACAAATGAACTCATACCGTCACACATGGAAATTCTTTCATTGAATAAACACACACACACACACACACACACACACACACGGAAGGTGGGGGTATCAAAATTCAAGGTCTTGGGAGCAGAGGGAGACGTAGATTAAACTCTTTGGAGTCAGATCTGTATGTCAAACCATTTTATCACTCTATAATTTTCAGCAGTATGGGATACATGGGGGAGAGGAGGGGCTGGTATCTGTGCTGGAGTGGTGTGTGTGTGTGTGTGTGTGTGTGTGTGTGTGTGTGTGTGTGTGTGTGTCAGCACGGGTTGTGAGGAGGCTGGGTTACTATCAGAGGAGCAGCAAACAGAAAAGAAGCAAAAAAGAAGGTAAAGAAGCACAATCACTATCTTACTGAGTCACTCCTGCCTCTTCCCAGCTGTCCTTCCCCCCTCTCAGTCACCCATCTCACTGGGGACAGATACTACACAGCTCAGGACAGTCTTTCCACAGTCTCCTTCTTTCCCTCTCTCTCTCTCTCTCTCTTGCTGTCTCTAATTTCCCCCTCTCTCTGTCTCCCTCACTCTCTCCCTCTCTCTCTCTGTCTGTCTCTCTTTTTCTCTGGCTGTTCCTGAATGGGGAGACTTCCCAGTCACATCCTCCTCCTCTCACACTCTGAGGGAGTGGTAGTGTGGAACGATGAATCCTCCACCAGGCTGTTTCTTTTGCGTTCCCAACATGGTGAAATACATCTCACTGCTCACATGGAACGCAAACCTCTGTGAGAAAAAAAACCTGAATAATAAAATCTCTATTTCAGTGTACAACATCTGTTGAGAAATAATAATAATACTTTCAGCATTATTCACAATTCAGTTCTTCAGTGTCACCGAGGAAGGCTTGTGTTTCACCTACAGTATCTATCCAAAGAGAATGATTGCATGGTAACAGAACAGGCAAATATTATCAGATTAGGTTTGTACGTAATGACAGCTTAAACCAAATCTGTCTGCATCTATTTGAAAGGCCTGCTCAGATGGTGTCTATTTCACTTCATTTATACATTTATTCAATATAAACATATTGAAAGGCATCATCACAGTCACTGCCCGTCATCCATTAGAGAGGAAATTCAGCTGTTCCAGTCTGCAGTCTTTGCCAGCGTGGTGTGTGAAGCCCTTAGCTGTTAGCTGCCAATGAAGCTAATGCAAGCAGTCAGAAGAGCAACACCACTCTGACAGCAGTGGTGAGCTGTCCTCTGCTCCCTTTCATAGATAATTCCTACGTTTCCCCTGTTCCTTAATCTCTCTATTGAGTGATAATCAACCGCAAAAAGGGTTGTGTGAGCGCGTCTGGGGCTGTTAAGCGACTCGGCGAGAGGAGAGATGCAGTGCCTGTTTGTTTTTCATGGAAAGAAGAAGTGTGGGAAAAAGTGACAGATGAGAGCATGTGTTCAGATGGAAAAGAAATTAACGGAGAGAAGCCTGAGGAGGACAGCAATGGAAGACACAGAAGACAGTGGGATGAAAGGAGTCTGATGGCACACTGGAATACGTTGTGTATGGGAGCTAGAACAGCATTGCTACTCACTAAAGCCCACACTGCCGTGGCCAGTGAAAGGTTCACAAGTGAATGAAATCCTATACATACCCACACAGATATTAATATACACATTTACAGACATAGAATGTGATGAGATCCAAAAATTCACATACTATACAATAACATCAGTGCATACACACATGCAACTAAACAGGCATATATGTAGTCTCTTCCACACACACCCACAAAACTGCACAGATGCCTTTTTCATGGCCCAAACACAGGTTTGTTATGTAATGCAGTGATCTGCCAGGTGTTTGTTTGCGTTGGAGTGGGCAGCGGCGTGCTGGTCCACTGATAGCACAGCCCCAGGGGTGCGCTAACCCAGAGAGAGCGCTTTGTCCTGAGCTTAAAGCAGTCTCCTGTCCCTCAACATCTCCACCATGAACTATCTGATTGTGGATCACAACTCAGCCTCCTTTTCCATGAAAGGAGCTTTAAAAACCATTAAACTAAATTATCCGCTGGCCAGCCGATCCTGGAAAGCCATGGGGCTGTTTGCTGCAGGACCTTGTTTTTTTGGGAAACACAGACCATACTGTAGCAACTGCCAGCCAATGTGGAGGTTACTGTGTCGCTATGGCGATGTTGCGCCGTGGCGATGCACTCGTGAGGTCATCTGTTGGTGTGTGAATGTGTGTCTGTGTGTGTGGTTGTGTTCATGGACTGTTCTGTGGTGTACAAGCATGTTGTGACTCTTCCCTTAAACCCAGATCGAGAGTGTTGATGTTAGATCTCTTGCATCGGTCCAATTGACCTAATCATATTTTCATAAATAAGACCTGGAAAGCCAGGGTGTGTGTCAGTGTGTGTTTGGGGTGCTTTAAAAGTCTCCCGTATAAAGACAGTGCTTCAGTGTTCTGCCCTTCCTCGTGTAATCATGTCAAGCCCGCGGCTAAACAAACACAACATTCATGCCCCTGATTATCTCCTGTTCTTTTTTTCCTTCCACGCTGAACATCCTGACTCCAAAGACGCCCTGGCGGCCAGGTGCCTCACAGAGATTGTGTTTCCTCCTGGAGGCCTGCAGCAGCAGCGAGAAGAGGCGGCCCAGGCAGAACAGTCCGGGCCTGGGAAGGAGAATGCGCTGGAACTGCTGGCACCCGGACAAGCAGAGCCAGTCTCTAAACACTAACACATGAGGGGCTTAGGACTCTGATGCAGCCCAGATGTATATATGTATGTGTATGTGTGTGTGTGTGCGCATTAAAATTCATATGTGAATTCTGTGTCTGAATGTATGTGTGTGTGTGTGTGTGTGTGTGTGTGTGTGTGTTTCCAGGAAAATGAGACGAAAGTCAGAGGGAAAAGAGAGATGTTGAGTGCAGAGGAACTGGACAGAGGTGGAGAAACGAGTGGTTGTCATGGTGAGCGGGCTTTAAAAGAATGAGTTCGAGGAAAGCGTTAGAGTGAAAGAAAAGAAGACTGAGGGAATGAAATACAGTGCAGATGAGAGAGGGGGAGATGGAGTGAAGGAGAAAGAGAGAGAGAGAGAGAGGAGAGGGGGTACAGGAGGAGAGTGAGACTAAAAAATAAAGGGAGAATGCAACAGAAAAGTAAAAGTAAGGAACAGAAAAGTAATGTTTGATACTTTTGGACACAAATCTGCTTCATGCCGGCCAGAATAATTTGGGCCTTTTATTGTTATGTGTGGCTGCTTGTGCCTGATTACTGAGCTGATGGAAACCAACGGTATCTTCTGGACTCGGCTCAATGGAGCGAACACTGCCTTTCACAACCACCTCCATAAAAATACAAGCATATAAAGCATATGCACCACGATATGTGGGTAGCTAATTATCTTAAATGCACACAAACTCACAAGCACACAAAATAGAAATTCAAACAAACCTATCAAAGTCCAAAATGCACAGATATGGACTCTTTCCAAGACACAAAACATACAATGAGGCTGTTATGTAATGTACTCCTTTTTTTTGCTGACTTCAAAATGACTGCGCCAAATTAAAAACAACTTTTGTGGTTACTCTTTTGCCTTTTCCCAGTTACCGTAAAAAATCTGGTGGTTTTCTGAACCAGCCAGTACTGTACAACATGTATAGTGTGTGTATGTGTGTTCAGTTGAGCCCCTCTCCCTTTGCGTTTAAATGGCTGTGTGTGGAGGGACTGTTTAAGTTAGTGCATGCAGCAGCCGCCAAGGTCTCTTGTGTGCAGTTGCAGCCCTGTGGGTTCCAACCACTGCATGCCATGAGAGTTCTGACCTCCCTGACACTGCAGGTTAAAAATCAATTAGAGGATTCTGTTAATGACGTTGGAAGGTGAAGGTGTTGCACAAATTAGTGGTAAGGGTGCACAATTATAATGCCTTGTGGCAGACATGAAGGTGTTTAAGCGATATATTTAATTGTGTGTGTATGTACATTTTGTGTATTTGAGAGAGAGTGTGTACAATTTATGTACACGTCTCTGTGTATATGACTGGATATTTGTGTGTGTGTGTGTGTGTGTGTGTCTGCACGTGTGCTTGTATGTCTGTGCGTGCAAGTGTATATCTGCACGTGTGTGTGTGCTTGTGTGTGTGTGTGCAAGAGAGAGTTCAGAGAGGCTAAAAGTGTTCACAGAGTGCAGCCACCCAAGGACACAGTGGTGGGAAAACTAGCTGTAACCTCTCATGTATAAATCACAGACGGGACCTTTGGATCTGCACCTGTGAGCGCTAGCTCGCCCCACGCCAGTCACCAGTCACCTCTCTCTCTCATCAAAAAGCCCAGAGAGGTTGAATAATGATTTTCACTCCATAAAGGACCAAATGACATTTTTAAGTGACACAAGTCCAAGTCATCTTCGGATCCTATGTACACATCAAATAAATGAAGTCAGAGCATTGTGTTCAAAAAAAGTTTTCTGACAGTATCTGACAATATTTTCGGACAAAAGAGACTTTTGTTTGTAATACTTATGTTTTCCTTTTTTGCCATTTAAATTTTATGTATTTAGTTCTTACTTTTTTGATTTATTTGAGTTATTGTTGACATCTGTTGATTGCATGTGACGCCTTTTTGATCTGTTGCTCTTGAAACTTGTTTTTGTCATCCAGCTTGGAACAAGTCAACAGGGCGATCAGCAAGAAGAGGACTTGGGTAAGAACGTTACATTTCTGTGGAGGCCTTAAACACTGTTTTTTTTCCTCGACTCCAGTCAAATTTGGCTTGTCCTCCGAGAGGCTGTAAGGATTCGTCCACGGAATGAAAATGGCCCATGGTTTGGCTGCCTTCAGTGCCTTTTTTTCAGGGGAGAGGTAAAATACTCCCCGCATGCTCCAGAAAGAACCAGTTTGGAGGTGATTTTGTTTGGTGGTGTTTTTGTTATGCGAGAGACGCAGTGGGTGGCATAGGATTGTGTTATTTTGCTTATTTGACTTCTCTGTCCCAAACTCTATTTCCTCCTTCCCTTCTTTTCTTCCTTTCCATCCTTCTTATTCCTTCTCATTTTAACACGGGTGAATTAAACTGCAGTCTCATTCTACTCATGACCTTCAACAGGTAAACAGGTAAATAGCAACGTCTGCCGTTAGAACAACCAGGTGAAATGAACCATCAGAGGGTCTCCAGTAATGAAACCAAACACCGCACACTCCTTCATAATCCTTTGAACTGGGCTCTTTGCCCTTCTAATACAGTCAACAAGAGCATCTCAGAGATCCGCATAAAGATATCATCCTTCAGCAGGCACTGATTTGTCCTGTGGCTAAAATGTAGTCTGGCAGCGTTCCCTCTGCCTCCATATATCTATGAAGAGAGAAGTCTTTAAATATATGGACCAAGGGATTCAATTAAATTGATCTGTCGGCTCTGTAATTTAACAGTTAATAACATGGGAGTTATCTTGTAGCTTTAAAACAGCTCAATCACAGACACATGAACACTCACTCAATCACTCTCACACACACACACACGCAAAACAAATATATGCACAGACACACAGCTGAGAGCTTTGAGGCATTTTCATAAAACCATCAATATCTTGGGTCTTCCGTTCCTCATAGTTCATAGTTCCTCATGTGCGCACACACAAACACATTCAGATAAGCGCACACGTTCCTATAGCATATGCCTGCATGACTTAGGCTCTGTAAATGCACTTGGGCTTTCATCTAAACACACATGAGAAGTAGCACTAAATTGACAACAAATGTTCTTCCTCTCTCTCCTCCTCTCTCTCTCACACACATAGACCCTCTCCCTCTCTATTCTCTGGA